>OY744525.1:115560546-115573046 GCA_963556195.1 Sepiola atlantica
ACAGAATTGAAAGCTTATTATTTTTCAAGTGTGTGTACACATTTTCACCAAGTTCTAATTTACAAATAACAATGCAAACAGATACGATAGTGAAGCGCCACTCTTGTAAAAAGTGTGTGGCATCGTTTAAAGCAGAATATAGTTTAAAGAAACACATGAAAATACATGCTGGAGAGATGTCTTTTTCATGTGAAGTGTGTGGCTCATCATTTATGAGAAAATCTCATTTAAATACGCACATGCAAACAAATACTAGAGAGGGACAATATTCATGTGAAGTCTGTAGCTCAGCATTTACAAACAAATGTTATTTAAAAGTCCATATGCGAACACACACTGGAAATAAACCTTATTGTTGTGAATATTGTGGTTCATCATTTACGCTAAAATCTAATCTGAATAAACATATGCAAAAACATTCTGGAGACAAACCTTATTCCTGTGAAGTGTGTGGCACATCGTTTCCGTGTCCGTCTAAAATAAAAGCACATATGCGTATACACACTGGAGAGAAACCTTATTCTTGTGAACTGTGTAGCTCATCATTTACAGCAAGTAATGTTTTAAAAATACATATGCGAAAACACACTGGAGAGAAACCTTATTTGTGTAAAGTGTGTGGATCATCCTTCTCGCAAAATCCTCATTTAAAAATACATATGCGTATACACACGGGTGAGAAACCATATTCTTGTGATGTGTGCGGCTTTTCTTTTTCAGCCTGTTCTAGTTTAAAATTACATATGAAAACACACACTGGAGAAAAATATTTTTCTTGTGATGTTTGTGCCTTATCATTTTCAACAAAATCCACTTTAAGGATTCATATGCGAACCCATACTGGAGAAAAACCTTATTCTTGTGATGTATGTGGAAAGTCGTTTAGAAGAAATTGCCATTTAAAAATACATAAGACAATTCATACTGGAATAAAACCTCACTCATGTGAAGTGTGTGGCGCATCATTTGCAGCAAGATATGTTTTAAAAGTACATATGCGAACACACACTGGAGAGAAACCTTATTCATGTGAAATTTGTGGTAAGCCATTCTCAGAAAAGTCCAGAATAAAGATACACATGCGAATACACACTGGAGAAAAACCTTATTCTTGTGAAGTGTGTGGTTCATCATTTGCAACACATTCTCATCTTATTCTGCACATGCGTACACACACTGGAGAGAAACCTTATTCATGTAAAGTGTGTGGCATATCTTTCCCACAGCCTGCTCATTTAAAGTCACACATGCGTACACACACTGGCGAAAAACCCTATACTTGTGATATTTGTAAAACCTCATTTACAACAAGTACTTCCTTAAAATTACACATAGCAACACACACCGGTAATAAGCCTTACTCTTGTGAAGTGTGTTGTAAATCATTCTCAGAAAAGGCAAGATTGAAGGTACACATGCGAACCCACACAGGCGAGAAACCTTATTCTTGTGAGATATGTAGTTCCTCTTTTGCAAGGAGACCGAATTTAAATGCGCATAGACGTACACATACTGCATCAATATAGATTTACCTCATAATGAAGTTAAGTCTTAGCCTCAGTATGGTGCTCTTTGAACTAAAGAAAAAAACTGGAAAACTCATGCCTAATCATTTCTACTGAATCACTATTTAATAACGTGCTAAAACTATGTGCAGACTAACATTATCAAAATGGATATCCAATCAGATAAATTCTACTCCTGGAATCCAGCAAAAGCAACGAAAGACCACAAGAAAAATAAACTATAACATAGTTAATTGATCCATTGAGGAAACAAACATTATTCTTCACTGCTTTACTTGGTCAAAGTTTTAGCGGTAAAGAAGTATCTTAAATACTCTTATCTCATAAAGAAATCAAGTGTAAAACCCAAGAAGGGGTCCCGTGATCTCTGAGAATTTACCAAAATAAACGGAAAAAAGAGAGTAACCTTTTTCTTGGGAAACATAGTTCTTCCTTTGCAACAAAACCCTATGTATGTGTGTACAGGGTGGCCCAGAAGTTCCTACGATTTTTTGTAAACATCAACTAGTGAACAATAAGCCCAGAATAAACCTCCTGCAATAACGCATAGTGCAGAATGCTCAAGCCCAATATCGTGTCCACAAAAGGAAGAACTAAAAGACATCATCAAACATGAAATTATGTACGTTAATACTTTAAATAAAAGTCTTGTTACTTGTTCGCTTGTTGATATTTACTAAAATTTTGGGGACTTCTGGATCACCCTGCACATCTACCTAATGCAGCATGAAAAAAGACTGAAAAGATGGTGACTCTAGTTGAGGTGAGTGTCCCAAATGGAATTGGCCTGAACAAAGCAAAGAGGGAAAAGGTTACAAGACCTAATGTATGATATGAAGAGAAATTAAAACCTCAAAAACACCAGCATTATCGCAGTTATAAGACGAGCTAAAGACATCATTAAATACATTTTTTTAAGTATCGGGAAAGTATTCCTGGAAACCATGTACAAAAGAAATCCAAATAATTACACTCATGAGAACAGCTCGAATCCTTAAAAGAGCACTTGGCTGGAGCCTCTCAATAACATGTGATTGTCTGGTATTTGCAAGAATGCCTCATCCCTAAGCTAATGAAAAAAGAAATAAGAAAATGTTTGGTTCATCATCCCAACATAATCACTAGTTAACATTATTCTCACAAAGATTATGTGCACTGCAGGAAAAAACTTATTCCTCTAGAGTGTGTACATTTTCAGTTACAAAAAAATCCTAGTTTAAACAGACACGAAATATGAATTAAACTTTTTAAAGTATTATATTTTATAACACTCAAACTGTAGAAGAACATTCATGTGAACTTAATACACATTAGAGAATATACTTATTCGTGTAAAGTGTCAGTCAATGATTTTTAAACTTGATTCGTGATTTTTTTAAAACAATCTGAAAAACACGTATTGAAATTGATTTTCACCAGATTTGGTGAATACGTTGAAACAATATCGGAGGAAATTACTACCTGGTGTTGTGAGTTTCAATGGATTTCTTGATTTTGGCTATGAATTTTTTAAAGTTCAAGTTACATTGGTGCATTTTTTTCATAACACTGAAAAACCGGCATCGTAGTTGATTTTTACCAGGTATTTTATTTTTAAACTTGATTCGTGATTTTTTAAACAATCTGAAAAACCCGTACTGGAGTTGATTTTCACCAGATGTTAGTTTACAGACATTGGAACTGTGGAAATAAAATTACATCTAATCATGGATTACATTTTTAGAGCGTCCTACAAACTCAATGAGGAAACATGCTGTGAAGAAGTTTCAGGATTTATTGGCATTTTCTGTACTTACCTGGATAAAATTTTGGAAATTAAATATAAACTGAAATTTAAGAATTGACTCAACTTGATAATCTGTTAAAATTAATGTGTTCAATAAGAAGTGGCTTGCTCATGTAAATTTGATGCATGTAGATTATGGAAAAAGAAGCTTTCATTATATGCACCTTATTGTGAACATGATTTCACAGAACATTACAAGAGAATCACTCACTAGTTTAGATGAACTTTATTAAACTTCTTTCTCATGGAAACAAAGTTTAGCCGATTGTAATTTTTTTACAAGTGGCTTTTCAGTTGATGTGGAAGTCTTTGAATAAAACCTAAATGTGTGAAATTCTATTTAAAAAACTGGAGTTGTTAATATATTTAATGGAGAGAATACTCATTCTTGTGAAGTGTAAGTGCTTTTTAGTAGTTCCAATAAATAATAATTGAATAAGCTTTGAAATAAACTCAATCATGAAAGACATAACAAACAATAACACACCAAGTAAGAAATCTCTTGTATTTATTGATATTTTTTATTGTTACTCGTTTAAACCTTTGGAAATTTAGATTTGGATTATTCTGATTACTGTTTGTGGTGTAACAGATGGAGTACTAAGTAAAATTCAGTTTTTACTGATACTCTTCTGGAGATTGAAGGTTTAATTCAAAATTCCTTACAGATTCCTGAGTTCAACAGAAAGATTTTCCAAGTTCGACAAGATACACATGAAGAAGGTTGGAGGTTACATCGACTGAAACATTGTGAGAATAACACCCAAGATGAGAATAATAGTCCGAATGATACAAATAATACTAATTATCAATCCTCATCTAAATAATTCAGAAACATGAAATTTAGACGTTGAACACTAAACATCAGCAATAGCTGACCTGGTCATAATATTTGTTTCTTTAAGTGTGTATTGTGTAATAATCTGTTATTACCTCAACCTAATATGTTAGAATGAACATCTGTTTCCAACATTTATAAACATCGGCTCACTGTGTTGCAGCAAAGAAATAATAGGTATTTTAAAAAACAATCTAAAGATCTCTTGAAACTCGAAAATTAGTTTAATTTCATATTTGGAGATGAACACATACTCAAGGATGAAACATCATTGGCATCAAACTTAACAAATATTCTATAGAAGTTTTATATAGAAAATATTATATATTTATTGAGATTTTACTCTAATGAACCTTTGTAAATCAAATAACTGATAGCTAGGAGTTGATCACAAAACAGTAAGAATAGTCACTTAAAAGCAATGTGCATTATTCTAATCTGCTTCCTCAGTAATATAACGAACACTTTCTCTGTCTGTCTGTCTGTCTGTCTGTCTGTCCGTCGGCGAGAATTTTTGTAAACGTAAGAGGAGGGGGTGGTAATTACTATTTAATTAATCTTTTCAAGTCAGGCTTTATAATCTTTGTATAGCTTTAGAATTGCATTGGGAAACTATTAATTACTTAATTTAGATTACATAACATTATATAACATTAAATAACATATAAATAAAGTGGAAAGAAATTTCAAGACGAGACTGCGATTCGAACAGAAAACGTGTTAAGAATTAAACTAATACTTTTTCAACTTCCTTATATACTGTTACCAAAACACGCTGAGACACCAGACGAGTTTTGCAATTTACATAATTCATTTCTTTTAAACTTCTAATAAATTCATATTTAACAATATACTCTATTAAACTGCTATTATCAAATTTACATATGTATTTACAATATTTTCCGATAAGGTGATATTAATAAAAATTATTCATACAATTAATTAAACACATTTTATTCTGTAAAATTAACGTTTCTACTTTAATAAAAGTTGCTTGCTATATGTAGTTGATGTATACTGGCATATCTCAATCTGTTGACTAACATAGCTAATCTGCTAACATAAATGTGTCTATTAAGAAGTGGTGTTCTGAGTAAAATTGATGCATTTTGTCATCATGTAGATTATATAAATAAGACCGTTTGTTATATTCACCTACTTGTGGACATGTGTTCATATAACATTAAAATAGAATAACTAGGTCGCACAATCTCTAATCTATGTCCCATCGCTCCAATTTTGCGTCCATGTGCTTGTTGTACACATACATCAATGGAATATGCTCCTCTGAACTTTCTGTACAGGTGCCCCTCAACATAAATACACCTGACCAACCCGATAAGCAGCAAAATTCCACCCCTTCACTGTAGAGGTCCCCAGATGCCAGAAAGATTTCCACTCAAATAGATTCTTTCCTCGAACTGATAGCATATATAATTCGCTTCCTGCTCCCTGACTGTACCAACAAGCAGAAGATTAAATGTAACAAATATATTGCTGTACAACTCCCCACTTAGGATGGCCCTTTAAATATGGTCACTATCACAGTAGCACCTTATGTCTCAGTGGCAATATGACTTGTTTGGATGAATAAAAAAAAAATTAAATTGAAAATTTAGCTGACCATAATTGATTTCGTCAAAACTGCATAACACAGACCCCTGGCTGTGTGCATGCGCCAATAAACGGAAGCGCAAAAATTAAAAGTCTAACTAAAAAAAAAAACACCTAAATTTAAAATGTTGATTTTATTTACTAATGCATTACTATTTACTTTGTGTTTTTTTTTCTAAGAAATTATTCAAAAATATACTCCCATTGATGAAGAATTCTATTAGCGCTTCCGTTTGTTGGCGCATGCACACAGCCAGGAGCCCAGTGTTATGCAGTTTTACCTTGATTTCTCAGGAAAAAAACTTCAGCCATTTATCATTTTGTTTATTGTCACAATTTGCTTTTCAATTTATGAAAATGTCTTTAAAAATCTTAATTTTAGTAACACTTGTGGAAAACCATAATTGATTATATTTCACAAGTAGAAAATTGATTTAGATACAACTAAATTCAATATTTAAAAGGACTTAAAATTCAATATTTTTTTTAATTAAATGCAAATAAAGAAAAAACAACTTGAAATTAATTTGTTTCTATATAAGTTTTTATTCAGAAAAAAAATTAATTTCATTAATTTGTGATATCTTTATTATATATAAATATCTGATATAAAACATTTAGTAATTTGAATCACATGTATCCAGGCACTCAGCCCAGTAACACTGCCATAGGGGAACGTTTATTGGAAAATAAGTGCTGTGTAAAAACTTACATTGACAAGGCGTTATCAGAGCAGGGTCTAAAGATCACCGGAAAATATTTGAACCTATAATTAGTAATATGCGGTGACCATCTTTGTATAGGCAGAAAGAATATTCCCACAAACTAGAGTTGATGGGAATATATATATATATATATATATATATATATATATATATATATATATATATATATATACGGCATTGGATTTGGAGTTATAAACAAGCAACTCTCGTTCCGGGTTTTGAATCGTGTGGCCCGGCTTGAATGGTTTTCTGTACACTGATGATTCCCCAAAAGATGAAACGTATATGTATGTAGATAATAATTATATATACCGTCCTCATTAGCATTCTCTTGGAGTTGGTTTACAACTTGAATGTGGTCCATCTTTGTTTCGATTTTGTCCATTATGAAAAAGCATTTGACTCCATCGGATTCACCCCTATGTTCACAGCTTTGAAAAGTCGAGGAATTGACACTGCTTACATGTAAATGTATCAAGATCTTTACGACGGAGCGACAGCAACTTTAAAACTCCAACAGAATAGTGAAAAGTTCAATATAGAAAGATGTGCCAGACAAGGTGACAATAGTTCACCAAACCTCTTTACATGCTGCCTGCAAGATTCGGTGATTAATAAAATTTACTGGGAAGGCAGAGGTATCAATACAAACGGAGAATGCCTTGCCCATTTAGAATTTGCCGACGATGACATTGTCACAAGTCATACACAAAAATTAGAAGGCATTCTTAACGACATTCACAATGCTCGCCATATAGTTGATCTTTAAATGCACACTATAAAAAACAGAGTCTTGCTCAACAAATATCCCACATAAGCCCAGTCATAGTGAACGGTAAAAATGTCTAGGAAGTTAGCAACTATATCTACCTAAAAAAGATGTTGAAAAGTGACACTGATATCATGCCTGAAATCAAACGGGGAATTGCACTTGGATGGACAGCCTTTTCGAAAGTAGACATCATGAAGAGTAGAAAGTCCATGATGAACATTAAGCAAAAAGTGTTCAATTAATACATCATACCTGTTAAGACATATGGTAGCAAAACATGGGCACTTACTAATGCAGCAATAGAAAAGCTAAAAGTAGCACAATACAAAATTGAACGTATTATGCTCGGCATCAGTTTACATGATAAAAAAAAGAAACACCAAGATCAGACGATAAAGTGGAGTAAATGACATCATCACTAACATACGAATGGTAAAACATAGATGGGCAGCTCACTTTTCGAGATGTACACACAACAGGTGGATATATACAGTGACAGAATGGACCCTGAAGCAATGGAAGCAGACCTAGAAGAAGGCCAAAAACCTCGATAGTCAACTAGGTCTTACTTGGCCACGCCTAGCCAGGTATAAAACAAGGTGGAATGAAACCAGGGAGGGGTTCCTCTACTAGTAGTGAAATAAAAAAGACCCTGGTTATGATGATGAAGTTTCTCTCTCTCTCTATATATATATATATATAAAATCATATAATAAACCAAATTACACGATACGAAAGATTTTTAACAAATAAATGAAACATTTATTCTTTATCTTAACCAACTATTTCAGTTTAACAAGCATGTCCGAGACGTGTACTAACTTTTTTTTTTCATTGTCAAGATCTATCGGCGTCGCCCTCGAATATATCTGATTTCTCGCGATATTATTGGAGAGACAGTTTTTAAAAGTCTGGATAGGCATAGCAACAATGCTTTTAAATGTAGCACTACTACTTTCATATATACATAACAGGTCCGGCAGGACAGTTATAAAAGTGTGTGTGGGGGGGGGGCTCTCCTAAAAAAGTGGGAGGGGCGGTTAAACACATGCATATTTCATTATTGATGACCGTAAAGTGGAGGGGGGCAAGTAAAAAGGTGTGGGGGGTGAGCCTCCCCCCCCCCCCCGCGGTGCCGCCGTCCATGCATATATATATATATATATATATATATATATATATATATAACTCGGATTTCGAAGCACTCAACGTCCAACATAATCAACAAATCTTTCTGAAAAAAAAAACAAGCTGGATTTTCTCCTAAATAAAAAGTGACCAGATAGATAATATCCGTATATCCCCAACATACACTTTAATGTATAGGATTTAAATTAAAAAATATATATTGTAAAATAAAATAGATTTATACATAGATAGAAGGACAATAGTACATCAATAGAAGTAATAGTATAGTGTCGACTTCACACAGATATATAAAATTAAAAGCAATTTTGATTTAAAATGTTAAACAATGTTAATCATTTATTGGGTATAAAATATTGTTTATTTGAAACCAAGAGAACCTCATCAATAAATTAAATTTTGTGGAATAAATGTGTATTTCTTATTAATTGTATTTTACATGGACTTTACACATTAATATAAATACAACATGTTATAATTGATTTTTTTTTCAATTTTAAACAATTTATTATTTCTGTATGTCTGGCTAAGTAATAAAAAAATATTCATTTGTCACCAGAGACAAATTAGGGCATTTTAAAATCAACAAAATATTTACATTTTTATTGTTACGAACATAGGATAAGGGAGGCCAAGGAACAGCAATGCATGCTGTTCCCTATAATAAAAACAATCAATTAAAAAAATTTTTACACTCATAAAGCCCAAACAAGAAGATTGTCACTGTAACACAAGGGCCTACTAGTTCCATACATACAGGGAATATGAAGTTGAACAGCGAGATGTCTGTTTGCATTACATTTGATTCTGTTAACAAAATGATTGTGCAAATATATCAAATGCTTCTGCATCCAATTCATTAAACAATTCATTTAAAAGTAAATTTGACAGTCTTGTCTCTATTATCTTTTCTATTTTCTGTTGTTTCTATATTACAATGGGCTATCATTGGTACATTGTAGATTCTGCCTATCGCCGGCCCTTGCACTCCTTCTTTGTCTATTAGCCCGGCGCAGAGGTACCAGCGCTGGGATGCCTCAAAACACTTAGTGCCTAGCCTTGTTTCCTTACTAGGACAATGAACGTCGTTTCTCTTTCTCTTTCTCTCTATTTAGGCAAGTTGGGGAAAGTTTTTTCGTTACTAAGTCTTACATGACCCGTCTGGGTCGCTCTTGTTCCGACAGGTTGAGGGTACACGTTAGACAGCTTGTCTGGCTGCTGTTTTAGTCTGACAGGACAGGAGCCCAAACTCTTAAGTAGCGCTAAGAACGACGGCTCCATAATCAGTGGGTAGTTGTACATGCCATGTCACACATGGAAAGGGACCCTACAGTTATCTCTGGTGGGATTTCCCGAGGCCGCAACCCCCTGGACCAGGTCACGACTAATGGACTGGTTGTGTGAGCTTATTGGAACCTAACAAGCACCCACCTTGCCCACCTCACTCTATATCAAATCAAACATGTCATTGCAAAAAAATCAAATCAAACCTAAACCAGACACCCAACAAAAAACACCTTCGCCTCTGCCCTTGAGGCTCGCATTAACAAATATCTGGGGAGTTAGAATCAATATCAATGACGTAGAAACCTTTCTCCTGACAAACTCCCCGGATATCCTAGCACTAAGTGAAACAAACATTCAATCCTCAATCTTCTCTTACCACTTTGACATGAGTGACTACCTCCCACTCTACTGTAAAACTCTGACAAACATATGCATGGGCGAGGATTTTATATTCGGAACACTTTCTCGTTGACTAGAGAACATAGGTTAGAATCAGATGACCAAGACTACATGTGCTTTAGATTGACTTTACATCACAGCATTAGTAACTTATATTTCTCATACCGTTCACCTTCGACCAAGGACTGCACCCTGCTAAACACTGTCTCTGAAAGCATAGATAGAGCACTCTCACTTGACTCGAATGCCCAGATACATGTATTTCCGATTTTAATGCACACCACTGTGACTGGTTGGGATTCTCCAGCCTTACTGATGCAGCCGGCAACTCTACATATAATTTCTCCTTAGCTCACTATCTCTCTCAGACTGTCGATTTCCCAACCCGCATCCCCAATCGAGTAGACCAGCAAGCCTCACTTGTAGACCTGTTCTTTACCTCAATGCCGAGGCTTGTGTGACGAAAGCTCATAGCCCACTCGGGAATGCTGATCACATTGTGCTAATGATTTATATCACCCTAAAAATTCGTCCAAAAGCTGATGAGCCGTTGCTCAAAACAACGAGATACTACGAGCAGGCTGATTTTGAGTCAATCAGAGATCACATCAGCGACGCCCCATGGAGGGAAACCTCACTCCCTGCTGATCAGTGTGCATTGAAGCCTATATCTCCATGCGAAAATTCTTAAGCAAGCCCACTCTCCCCAATGGTTCACCTCAGAATGTGCAGCTGCCATTGCTGAGAGGCAGCAATCATTCCATAAATTCGGCCGCCATAAGTCAGCAATTAATAGATAGAAATTCATAGCGTCAAGAAATAATTGTAAGGCCGTGATAGGTGAAGCAAAGAGAAGGTATACAGAGATAACAAAAAAACGCATTCAGTTACAGAAGCTAGGTACTCGCAATTTCTCGAAAATCTACAATAGTGTGGTGAACATTGGTCAATCAAAGATTCCTCCACGATCAAACCACAATGGTGTCGTTTTCACGGCAACTGATAAGGCTGAACTACTAGCGTTTCGCCTCAAACTCCAGTTTGGACTCAGAAAACCACCCCTTCCCTAAATTCCAATTGCAGACTGAAGCCACACTTGAAAACCTGGTCATCACTGCATCCCAGGTCAGAGACATCATAAAAAACCTTGACATCTACAAAGCTTGTGGGCCTGATCTTATATCTGTAATAGTAATAAAGAAATGCTCTGCTGAACTGGCTCCTGTCCTCTCGAAACTCTACAACAAATGCCTAGCTGAATCTTGTTTCCCGGATAATTGGAAAATTGCCTCTGTGGTACCAGTCTTTAAGAATTCTGGGAATTGAACTGATCCTCAAAACTACCGCCGAATCAGTCTACTCCCGATCTTTGCTAAAATCTTTGAATGCTTAATCAGTCTAGCGATCGTCCGGCACTTAGTTAATGCTAAACTTCTTTCTGACCGCCAGTATTGATTTAGACAAGCCCGATCTACTGCGGACATCCTAACGGTCATCTCTGAATGCATGTATTATACACTGGACAAGGCAGGTGAAGCTAGGGCAGTAGCGCTTGATATATCCAATGCCTTTGACAAGGTATGGCATAAAGGGCTTCTCCTGAAAATAGACTCATATGGTACTACTGGGCAAATACTTAATATAATTAGATCTTTCCTAACCAAAAGAAAGATCCAGGTTGTCCTCGATGCCCATTCATCTAAGCAACACGGCGTAAATGCTGGTGTACCCTAAGGATATATCCTTGGACCTTTATTGTTCCTGATCTTCATAAACGATCTCCCTGATGACATTGAGTCTTGGATTGGTATATTTGCTGACGACACCATGCTTTACTCTCGTCATGTAGGCAAAACGGACGCGATCATCTCCAAGGCAATGGCTGAATCCTTAGAAAATGACCTCCAGGCTGTAGTGGATTGGGCTCATAAATGGTTGATAACTTTAATACCACAAAGACAAAGCTCCTTTCCTTCAATAATTACAAGAAACCTCTTCAATCACCGATTGTCATGGCAAATAACACTCTACCTGAGAATTCAACATTCAAACTCCTCGACCTAACCTTCACAGGTAACATGAATATGAACAAATACATTGAGGACATTGCCAAGGCCGCAACAAAGAAGATGGGCTCCCTCTATCATGCTAGTAAACTCCTCACACCCGACATTATCCTGTATCTCTATGAAGCCACCATCCGCCCACATATGAAGTATTTTTGGCACATCTGGACTGTGCATCATCCACTAGTCTCTCCCTCTTAGATAAGGTTAAAAAAAGAGTCGCCAACTTAATAGGTCCCTCACTATCAACCAAGCTCCAGCCCCCGTCCCATCGCCGCAATGTTGCATCCTTGTGCTTGTTTTACAAATACTTCAATGGATTGTGCTCCGATGAACTGGCT
>OY744525.1:115580546-115593046 GCA_963556195.1 Sepiola atlantica
AAAACACATTTTATTATTAATATAAGTGTTTGAAATCAATTAAACCATATGCTATAATAATAAGACACTTTATTGAATTAATTTCCACAAAAAAATTATCAACCGAAATTTCTTGTTTTTTTTAATAATGTTACTTTTCATTACACTTCATAAGATTTTCTAATCCCATAATAAGATGCCATTTTTTAATGAAAAAAAAGAACTTTCTGTTGATAATTTGCTTATTAAAATGCATTCAATAAAATGTCTTATTATCGTCATGTTATTAAGAATCGAATTAGTGCCATGTATGTAAGCTTAAGAAGAACACGCTTGAAATGGTATTATGCATATACAATTTCTTCTCCAACTTCCGTTTCGTCGACGACTCAATTAGCGCTTATTTACACATTTCAAGCGTGTTCTGCTTAAGCTTACATGCGCAAAACTAATTAGATTTAAACTCGAAATTGTTCCAAATTTACTAATATTTACCAAAAACAACGGCAGGAAACATTATTTATTGCATATACACAATTTTTTAATCGCATTATGTTCAGGACTCTATACTACATTTTAACCGGGAGTTGGTACTTACGGATTATACATTTAGCCTTTGGGCAAATGATGAGTTCGACAGTGTAAACAGAATATGATAAAAAAAAAAGTTGTGTATAGGCCATAAAATAGTTTTATGTTTTTTTTATATCATTAAATAAATAACTATTTCGATTTAAAATCTATTTAGTATTACACATGTAGTCTGAAGATAAACACGTTGGAAATGTGTAAATATACTAGAATCATCGAGATTTTAACAAAATGGAACCGGAATACATTTTGTGTATCGCTCAACACGGAAAAAAATAATAAAATGTCTTGTAGCAGTTACATGAGTAAACTATCTTCTATTGGTCAATATGACCAGCAATGAGTAGTGATTAGGCCTGGCGATTATAGAACCATCGCTTGTTCACTGCATGAACAAGCAGCATGCCTAAGCTCAATGATATTCATACGTGAGGAATTATCTTGGCAGAAAATACTTCAGTTCCAGACTGACTCCCAAACAGACAAGATGTAGATTCTGCGTTCTCTACCAAGCCGACGGTAGATGAACTGAGAAACTCCTAAAATACGTGATTTCGTCTTGTCTATCAACCCATTGTACAACCTTCATTAGTTCTTGTTTTACCTGTAATTAAATCTACACATCACTTTAGTTGGAGATAATTGTTTATTGTTTTAGGAATTGTTAATTCTACTTTAGTCAGACATGGCCAAACGAATTACTCTCTCAAGTAAGTCGTCAATCTGATTTTCTTCTCGATTTAAACTCTCATTTAAAATTTTCTCTCCCAGATAGTCTTTTTTTGCTGTATTACTATGTAATACTAAATTGATTTTGACTCTAAAACGTTCTTTATTTCATAATCTAATATATATATATATATATATATATATATATATAAATGAAGAAGAATGGAAAGGAATTAGAGAAAGCAAAAGCCAAATCAAAATTCAATTCAAAAGTTCAAAGCAAGGTATATTCCGCAAAAAGGCAATTTATTCAAGTTAAATTTTCCTTAAGTTGAATAAATTGCCTTTTTGCGGAATATACCTTGCTTTGAACTTTTAAATTGAATCTTGATTTGGCTTTTGCTTTCTCTAATTCCTTTCCATTCTTCTTCATTTCTACCTGCTCTATCCTGGATATTGAGCTGTATACTCTTCACAATAGGTTTTTACTTTTCCTAAAAGTTCGCTTTTAGTACACCTCTTTATATATATATATATATATATATATATATATATATATATATATATATATATATATATTATAGGCTATACATTAATTTTATCCGAATTTTTCAAGAAACTGTTTAAACTGTCAAACTCATCGTTTGACAGCCTTGGATATGACGAACAGGAACACAGTTGAGAGAATGGTGTTTATAATCAGTAGTGGGGGTGAGAGGATGGGAGAATGCCATACTCACCTAGTGTTTGTTTTGTTCCAGTAGAGACCAGACCGTTGGATTACATTCTATGAAAGAAATGCATTATTTTGATTCTTACTTATTACCAGACTGTGGTGTTTGGTAATAAACAACAGTCAATTGTGGTGGTTGTAAACATATCTTTATTTAACAAGGGTTATAACAACATGTGTGTATCAACGGTCGTAATCTCTCTATCTATGTCCCTAGCTATGTCGCTGCTGCTGCTGCTTCCTGCTCTCGTACCGATCACGTTGGTACGTGATCTTCGACACTACATCTTCCCTCTTTTTTTTATAAATTTATGTCACTATAAAGTCTTCTTGCCACACTGGGGTGGATCTTACTCTAGGTGTTCTGATTGAACCACTAGGGGCAGTTAGGGCCGGTGTTAGGGGTTCTTGAGCAGTTTCCTTAGGGTCTGGACTGGAGATGGGAAGTGCATCGATTGGGTTGAGGTGTGTGTCTTCGATATCTGTTGTAGAAGTAGGGGGCCAGTGGGTTGTATCAGGGGGAGAGTAAACTGCTTTAGGGACGTCGGTGTAGTCAGGACTATACTGCATGTCGCCGGGTACCTTTTTTACATGGGCAGCGTTTCTCATTCTCACTTGGCCTTGGGGTTGTTGTATTAGAACAGCATTTCCCTTCTTTTCCACAACTTGATAGGGCTGAGACTCGAACCGAGCGTCCAGCTTGTTTGTTCTGTGTAAATTTTTACACAATACTGTGTCCCCTCTCTGGATCTGTTGGTCTCTGGCTCCTCTTCTCTGGTCAGCAGCTATGTTGCGTTTTAGTTTGTGTAGAGCATCCTTATCATGTACGTCACTAAAATCAGTGGACGCTCCTACAATACTTGGCAGCTTACCTTGGAGTTCGCGGTTCATTAGTAACTTCGCTGGGGATACTCCGGTTACTGTGTGAGGGGTGGTTCGGTATTGGAACAGAAAATTCCTTAGTTCAGTCCTCCAGTCTTTCCCTTCGACTTTGGCGATCTTAATTGCCTTTAGGATTGTTCTTTTGAACCGTTCCACTTCGCCGTTGGACTGTGGCCAATACGGGATCCCTCTCACCTGGGTGATGCCGTGAGTATTCATATACTCATTGAATTCTCTTGATGAGAATGGCTGTCCGTTGTCACTCCTCAGATAGTTGGGATATCCATGATGATTGAACATCATTTCTAGTGCACCCGTTACATTTTTGGCATTTGCTATTTTCATATGCGCAACTTCTGGCCATCTTGAGTAGTAGTCGACAACAGCTAGCAGGTAGTTCCCTTCGGAGACACTCAGTAGGTCAACAGCTACATAGGTCCAGGGTTGGTCAGGCAGCGGTGTACTCTCTAGTTCTTCTGGAGGGGCATTTTTGCCAACCACTTGACATGGGTAACACGCTTTTACTCGCTTTTCTGCCATTCTATCCATCTCTGGCCACCAAACGTTGGACCGTAGGCGATTTTTGGTTCGCACAATCCCTTGGTGTCCTTCATGAGCCAGTACAACAACCCGCCCCTGAAGTGCCTCAGGGATTATGATCCTGCGTCCTCGGATGACCATCTGTCCTGCTATCCAGAGTTCATCTTTGATTGCATGAAATGCAGTACCTTTGAAATGGGTCCAGTCATTTTCGGATATAGCTTGCCGAAGTTTGGAGATCGTAGCATCATCCTTTGAAGCTTTTTCCACTTCACAGGGAGTCAGTGCCTGAGGTACAGTATCTTTAATGATACTGTAGATGTAGTCCATTAGTTCCTTTTCCTCAGTTTTGTCTGGGTTTTCAACGGGCTGTCGACTCAGCAGGTCTGCCTTATTGGTTCGGCCAGGAATGTGGATGACTTTGTAGGTGACCTGTTGTAGAAACAACAGCCATCTCTCCACTCTTGCTGAAGGGGGCTTCGAGGAAGGTGATAGTACCTTTACCAGCGCTTTGTGATCAGTCAGGATCTGAAAGTCACATCCAATGAGGTACAGACTGAACTTTTTGCATGCCCAGAATACTCCCAGTGCTTCTCTTTCAAATTGAGAATATCGGGACTCTGTTGGTGTGAGCTTCCTACTGGCATAGTATACTGGTTTCCAGTATCCGTTTAGCTGCTGTTGTTCAATGATTGCACCCACGCCAACGGGAGAAGCATCAGTTGTGATTCTAGTTGGCAACTCAACACTGTAGTATGCCATGACTGGCGCTTCAATTAACCCTTTCTTTAGTTTGTTTAAGGAATATTGATCCTCTTCTTCCCATCTCCAATCAGAATCTAGTCTTGTAAGATCCCAAAGTGGTGCAGTTACACTAGCAAAATGGGGCACAAACTTAGCACAGAATTGGGCCAGTCCCAAGAAACTCCTCATCTGTGATGCATCTTTTGGTGGAGGAGCATCAACTACAGCCTTCACCTTTTCGTCCGAGACCTTCAAGCCGTCTTGTGTCAGAATGTGGCCCATGTATCTTATAGATGTCATTTTAATCTGGCACTTCTTTCCATTGACGGTCAGTCCTTGTTCGGCTAGGTGTTGGAAAACTTTGGCGAGTCTAGTGTCGTGCTCACTTTCTGTTTTCCCGACTACTATGATGTCATCTGACATGTTGTATGCTCCTGGGCAGCCAGCTATAACCTCACTTATGATTTGCTGAAATTTTTCTGAGGCCATGTTTACCCCAAACATAAGTCTTTTATACCGGTATAGCCCATCAGGTGCAGCAAATGTTGTGATTTCTCTGGAGTCTGGATGCAACTCTATTTGATGGTAGGCCATATTCAAATCTACTTTTGAGAAATATTTGCCTCCAGCCATTTCTTGTATAGATTCCTCAATCGTGGGCACTGGATGACGTTCTCGAACGATAGCTTCGTTTGCTCTACGCATGTCGATACATATCCTCACATCGCTTTTTCCATTGTCCTCGGGCCTTTTTTCCACTGTCACTAAAGGATTCACCCATTGAGAAGGTTCCCTGACCCTCTCAATTACATCCAGATCAACCAGTTCTTGCAATTTGTTTAGGACACATTGCCGCCGCTTGAATGGTATCCGACGTACTGGCTCAGTGACAGGTATAATTTCTGGATTTATTTTGAATTTTAATTGGTAGTTTTTCAGTTTTCCCAATCCACTGAAAACCTTTGGGAATTCTTTTAGTATTCTTGTCCATATATCCAGTTCCGAGCAGTTCAAGATGTTGGCGTTAACGCCCACACTTAAAAGTCCTAGTCTTTTATTAGTTCTACCACTTAAAAGTGACGCTTGGGCCTGTGGTATGACAAAAAATGGAACTGTTATGTAGCGATTTGTGCTAGGAACTTCAACCTTCAATATGCACTTTCCTAGAAGGGGAAGTGGTTTTTCACTAGCATAGGGGTATAGTTTAGTAGAATCTGGCTGGAGCTTAATTTTGGGTCCTTCTTTTTCTATTTTCTTGAAGTCCTCTACAGATAATGTATTATGCTGTGCTCCTGAGTCTATCACTAAAGGGATGGTGGTGTTTCTGACTTTGAGGTTTATTACATTTTCACTCATTGATATTTTGAATAAATTAAACCCATTAGCGCCACCAGTTTTGTTATCTTCCCTTTCCCCTACACTCTTTTGAATTCCTTTGTTATGATAATGCTTTAGTCCACCACGACTGTATTTTGGGGCTCTGTCATGTTCGTTTCTATTCTGCGTTTTTGTTTGTTTGTTTTTGTAGAAACAACAGACTTCAAAATGTCCCTTTTTCCCACAGATTCCACACTTGTGATGCTTGCTTCTAACACAATCTCTTGCAAAATGTCCATTCCCCCCACACTTATAACATGCAGATGACACATTGTGGCTTGGTTTAGGTTTTTGTCTGTCGCTTAATCTATTTATATCAGACGTACAAGTAGATCCTAAAATTAGGGCCTCTTTGTGGTGGTACGTCCCAATAATTTGGATGAGACGATCCAACGTCAAGTTGCTTTCACCATATAATTTGGCTTTTAGTTCCGCGTCCTTTATGTGAAGAAGGATCTTGTCTCTGACGAATTCGTTCGGTTCTGGAGTGAAACCGCACACCTTCGCCAAACTCTTTAAGCGAGTGATATAATTATTCACGGTTTCTCCCGTGTTTGGTTCAGACTCCCAAAATCTTGAATGCGCTTTAGGGATATTTTCCTTTAGAGCGAAAGTTTTGTCAAACAGTTCTATAGCTGTTCGGAATACATCGACTCTTTCTTTATTAGCCTCGTATCCGGCTTTTTGTTCGTCCGTGAAATTTGGACGAATTTCACGCAGACCCTCGCCTCCTGTTAACAAAAGGATAGCTCTTTTTTGCTCAGAATTTATGACACCTGAAGCTAGTATGAAAATTTCCAGATCGGTTTTCCAATTTACCCATCTTTTATGTAAAGACTCTGGATCTCCGATCGTATCTAACGCACGTGGAGGGCTTAGCCCCCCAATGTGACGAATTTTGCCATATTGTTGTTTAAAAGGACAATAAGATGTGAATAACAAAAGGATTGTTATTTAAAGACAATAAATGTGATAACAAACGAATTACTTATCTCTCGTTTTTTTTCTGTACTTTTCCTTTGGAAGAAAAAAAGTATATTTTTCTTTCTGTCTTGTAGCACGTGTGACCTCTTTTTTCGTGTTTTTTTTTCCCGTAGAAAAGTTCGTTGTTTGCACTTTTTTTTTGTAGATGTCTTTCTTTGCTTTTTTTTTTTTGTGTAGAATTTCATCTCATCGTCGTCGCCAGTTTGTGGTGTTTGGTAATAAACAACAGTCAATTGTGGTGGTTGTAAACATATCTTTATTTAACAAGGGTTATAACAACATGTGTGTATCAACGGTCGTAATCTCTCTATCTATGTCCCTAGCTATGTCGCTGCTGCTGCTGCTTCCTGCTCTCGTACCGATCACGTTGGTACGTGATCTTCGACACTACACAGACCCTCTTGGGGTAGGCCGCTAAAAGACCATGTCTTATTTGCTACATTGACTGTTGCCTGCTCCATTCTGGGTACCGTCCATTTATTTACTTTTTTTCTAACAGAAACTTCGGAATTGCTACAGCCGTTATTAAATGCAATATTTATAACAGATTACAATAATAATCTAATTGTTTTTTGGGTTATTTTGACATTTTCAGCTTTAATATGGCTGCCATTAAAACATTATATTAAGCAAATTTATCGTAGTTTTATAAAAATTCTGTTCAATTTATAAATTAACGAATAAACAACAGCATCATAATATTACGTTACTATCACAACAGTTTTTGGTTATTATTATTATTTTTATTATTATTATTATTATTATTATTATTATTATTATTATTTATTATTATTATTATTATTATTATTATTTATTATTATTATTATTATTTATTATTATTATTACTACTATTACTATTAAATTATTAAAACAAATTACCTTAAACTAATTAAATAATGCTGTTTCAACATAACCATCTTAAAACTGAAATTTCTCACTTCCTGACTAGAAACCGTTATCAATCACTCAGTTCGTGACTTGTACTTCTAAACTGACGTCATTTTTTTAATAAGAAAATGTAGTTTTTTGTTCTCACCCCATTTTTTACATTGTGACTCGGACTTTGGGGTTAATGAAGGACATGTATTTTTAAGTCCTGTTTTTTTTTTCTTACCCTCTTCCCATATTTTCTTTATGAAAAAAGAAGTAGGACCCTTAAAATACAAAACAGAAAATGAATGTCATTAATTAATCACGGCACTAACATTAAGTCCGGGTGGCTATACAAAACAAAAATAAAACATTGAGTCGCAAATCGAAAAACAAAGCAACAATCTACAAAGTTCTGAATAAAAAATTATAACATAATGGCTACTTTGGAAATACGAAAATAGTTACTCGTTCTGTTTTACACTATGTGGTTAAAACCCATGTAAATGTTATGTAAACTGATCACACAGTTCCATTTGAAAAGTCAAATATTTTAGATTTGCATTAAATTTAGTCAATAATCATTAGTCACTAATTAAGCAAGATTCTCGGAATTTCAAATTCTTAAGACGTCTTAAGCTTGAAGCTTAAATTTTTAAGATTTTCTAGAATCAAAATCATGTAATGAATTTTGATCACAATGTCAAAGACATAAAATTTGACAGCATTTTATCTTCATCAGATGACATAAAAGTGGTGCAAAATTTCTCTAGTTTTTTTATATATTTGATCATCATTAATATAACGTGATCAAAGTAAAACTTGATGTTTATAGAAAATAGAAAAAAGAACGTAACAAAATTAATTAGTTGGCCACCGTCCTCACACCGCATTCCCAGGATTGCCATGGATGAGTCAGCATGATTCAAGATATAGTGCCGGGCAGAGAAAAAGCCGACGAAGCTTGGCTTCTGCAAAGTTCTAAACTTCAAATCATTACTGAAATCTGAAAATCTATTTGCTTCATGATTGGTTAACTTTAATTCTGCCCCCAACACAAATGGAACGCTGTTAAAAAATCTGAAACACAAAAAATACTTTCGGATTTGGTAAGATTTAATGTATATATTAGTTTTTACAAATAAAATAACATGAATTTTGCATATTCTAAAAGATGTCTTTTGCCTTACACCCTTGCTTTCTTGTGCTCATTTGTAATGCAGAAACCAAAATACAGAACCGTACCCACATTGTTGTTCATATGATCAAGAGATTAGGGTGGAGTGTGGCAGACGTGATGCGGCAGAACTTGTATTGAGTTATAGAAATAGACGTTACTTACCTTACCATCACCATCAAAAGCCAGTCTCTTCTTGATGCGAGAAAGAACAAGATTATTTATGCACCAAGTGTGACTAACCTGCTTTGCCATCCATAAAAGACGTTTTGACTTACTTTATCACCGTCATAAAAGGGCTCTTGTGTTGAACTGGTGTGTTTAACCTAGATGTGAGAAAGAGCAAGTGCATGCTAGAACAAGAGTATTTATGCCTATCGACTGCGTGTGACTTGCGTGCTTTTCCATCGATAAAGACGAGCCTAGTAGAAATGTTCACATGCATTTCAGCAGTAGAAGAGGTAATGTTATCAATGAATCATGTACTGACAATCTTGAACATCTAGAAAAGTCAAGAAAGAGAATAATTCAATGAAAAGAAATCTGGTGAAAGAATTGCATATCTTTGCAGTATTCAATTGAATTATTCACTTCAAGAAAAAAGATTTTCAATAAAAAACAAAAGCATTCCATCCTAATCAAAATAAAATCCATTGAATTTGTAGAGCTGTGTACCATTATTTGTTTCAAACCTACCTACCAACAATATTAAAAACGGTGTTTTTAGAGAAATGTATATCACATACAGACAACAGGTGGACATACAGAGTGACAGAATGGACCCCCGAGGCAATGGAAAAGACCTAGAGGAAGGACAAAAACCCGGTGGAGAGACAACCTTGATAGTCAACTAGGTCCTATGTTCGTGCCTAACAAGGGATAAACCAAGGTGGAAAGAAACCAGGGAAATGTTCCTCCACTAGGAGTTAAATTTTAAAAAAATAAGACTCTGATGATGATGATAATGATGATGATGATGATGATGATGATAGCACATAAGGAAATTCCGGTGGCAAGCACATTGTTTCTGAGTTTAGTATTGAAAACGGTGTTGCTGCAGAAAAGTTTTAATAAAAAGATTTTTTAAGTAAAAAATTTTTTTGATCCCCGCATCAATTCTTTTTTTTTACCCTCCACATACATAGAAATATTTTTAATTAAAAAGAAAAAAATGTTATCCTCCCCCATACATAGACATATTTTTAATTAAATTTTTTTTTTACCCTCCCCCATACATTGAAATAGTTTTAGTTTAAAAAAGAAAAAAAAAGAATCCCCCCCCCAATTTTTTTTTCATCCTCCCCCATACATATAAATAATTTTAATTAAAAAGAAAAACAAATTATTTTTATCCCCGCCAGAAAAAAAAATGTTACCCTCCCCCATACATAGAAATATTTTTAGTTTAAGTTCACGTGATAAAGATCTAATCGTAAATGCGTTTTTGTTTTGAATACAGTGTCACCTGAGATAAGCATACCATGTAATGAAAGTCCAGTAGTGAGCACGTTGTTCCATCTATAGAGGTAATCTTTCCCTATTTTTTCTATTTTTTTTTATTTCTTCAACGCTTTAGTTTGAAATAACATCTATGTAACTATGTTGTTGGAGAAAAGTTTACTATGTGAAAAAGATCTAATGGTAAACAGGTTGTTGCCTTGAATATGATGTCACCTGTGAAAATAATATCACATTAGCGTGGTGTTTTCTTTTTACTTTTTTTATTCCTTCATGGTCAAACTATAAAATTGCTCTCTAACCTAATAAAATAATTCTCCCTAACCTAAAATGTTGATGAAATATAAGCAATTTCACATCAAATGTTTCTTTTATGTAAAAGTTGTATTACCTTTTCAATCAAGACAATCAATAATATTTAATATTTAATAATTTTAATATTTAATTTATTAGTGTTGTGTAATATTTATCTAAAACTATTTCTTTTTTATTCACAGATAATTGTTATTGGAAAATAAACTCAGCTAATAAGCATTTATTCAAAAGAAATCTTCATCTTTGAATGTCGGTATAAACTCAGCTAATAAACATTTATTCATAAGAAATCTTTATCTGTTAATGTGAGTATATGAGAATTGTTGTAAACTTCTTCTGTAAGAAAACATATGGAAACACAAACTAAAAAAAAACCCTATGCTTGTGAATTCTGCAAATTAGCATTTATAAAATATGTTGATTTTAAAAGACATGCAAAAATGCATACTAACAAAAAAGCTTATTTTTCTAAGACATGTGAAATTGAATTCACAGAACATTCCAATTTAAATAATATACAAAGACATATTGACAAACAACATACTTGTGAAATATGTGGAACTTCATTTTCACGAAATACATTTTTAAAACAACATATGCAAACACACACTGGAGAAAAACCCTATTCTTGTCAAGTATGTTCATCTGCTTTTTCCAGGAATTTTAGCTTAAAACGACACATTCGAACACACACAGGGGAAAAACCTTATTCTTGTAACGTATGTAAAACTGCATTTTCAGAGAAGTCTTCTTTGAATAATCACATGCGAACACATACCGGTGAGAAACCTCATTCTTGTCAAGTATGTTCATCTGCATTTTCAGATGTTTCTTCTTTTAAGCGACACATGCGAACACATACCGGTGAAAAACCTTATTCTTGTGAAGTGTGCGGGTCTGCATTTACAGAGAATTCTGCCTTAAAAACTCACATGCGAACACATACCGGTGAGAAACCTTATTCTTGTCAAATATGTGCATCTACATTTTCAGATGTTTCTTCTTTTAAACGACACATGCGAACACATACCGGTGAAAAACCTTATTCTTGTGAAGTATGTGGGTCTGCATTTACCGAGAATTCTTCCTTGAAAAATCACATGCGAATACATAGCAGTGGAAAATCTCATTCATGCAAAGTATGTGGATCTGTATTTTCACAGAATTTTATCTTAAAACAACATATGCGAACACACAGAGCTGGAAAACTTTTTGTTTGTAAAGTATGTGCATTAGAATTTTCTTGTAGTTCTTCCTTAACCAGTCATAAAAAAACACATACTTGAAAAAATTAAAAACGAGGAAAGTAAAAAGAAGGCACAGTCACAGAACAAGCAGTTTGTAGTAAACCCCAAAGTGTTCTATAGAACTCTCATAAGGGACGCCATTACCGTGGAAAAAACACCTGAAGAACAGGACCTGGAGAACTGCTGGCGACCTCTGTTTGAGTGCGAGGGAATATACAACCAGGAGGCCCAGTAGATTGGAGCCAGTGATTACAATAGAAGCGACTAAAAACAACTAGCACGGTTTGCTAACCACAAGAAACCTGGCATTGACAACGTCTCCAATTTTTGGTTGAATCTGTTGACTGCACTCCATGGACACTACAGTAAATGCTTCAACAGATTGCTGAGGGGTGAAGAGGCTACACCACCATGGTTCACCAAGGGAGATACAAGCCTCATAGTCAAAACAAAAGAGACACAGTTCCCAAATAAATACAGACCCATATGCTGTCTCAGTACCACCTACAAGCTCTTTACTGGCTTGGTAGCCAATAGCATCTACGATCATCTCTACTCTGGAAACTACCTAGAAGAATAACAAGCTGGCTGTAGGAGAAAATGCTTTGGTATCAAGGACCAGTTATTAATTAATAAAACAATTTTAGAGGACTGTAGGAAGTGGCATAGAAACCTGAGTATGAATTGATTATCAGACGGCCTATGACAGCATGTCCCACTCATCGCCACGGCGGTGCCTTGATCTGTATAATATAAACCCAGTAATTAAACAAACAATGGCTGCCCACATACAGATGTGGCAAACCCACCATCTCACTAAGCCACAGCCATGGAAAGATTACCATCCCTAACATCAATATCAGAAGGGGAATCTTCTAAGGTGAACGCTTATCCCCATTGCTCTTCTGCATGGCAATAGATCCACTTAGTAAGC